>CM030361.1:409491-420108 GCA_017893485.1 Hemerocallis citrina | reverse complement strand
CCCTAACCCTAACCCTAACCCTAACCCTAACCCTAACCCTAACCCTAACCCTAACCCTAACCCTAACCCTAACCCTAACCCTAACCCTAACCCTAACCCTAACCCTAACCCTAACCCTAACCCTAACCCTAACCCTAACCCTAACCCTAACCCTAACCCTAACCCTAACCCTAACCCTAACCCTAACCCTAACCCTAACCCTAACCCTAACCCTAACCCTAACCCTAACCCTAACCCTAACCCTAACCCTAACCCTAACCCTAACCCTAACCCTAACCCTAACCCTAACCCTAACCCTAACCCTAACCCTAACCCTAACCCTAACCCTAACCCTAACCCTAACCCTAACCCTAACCCTAACCCTAACCCTAACCCTAACCCTAACCCTAACCCTAACCCTAACCCTAACCCTAACCCTAACCCTAACCCTAACCCTAACCCTAACCCTAACCCTAACCCTAACCCTAACCCTAACCCTAACCCTAACCCTAACCCTAACCCTAACCCTAACCCTAACCCTAACCCTAACCCTAACCCTAACCCTAACCCTAACCCTAACCCTAACCCTAACCCTAACCCTAACCCTAACCCTAACCCTAACCCTAACCCTAACCCTAACCCTAACCCTAACCCTAACCCTAACCCTAACCCTAACCCTAACCCTAACCCTAACCCTAACCCTAACCCTAACCCTAACCCTAACCCTAACCCTAACCCTAACCCTAACCCTAACCCTAACCCTAACCCTAACCCTAACCCTAACCCTAACCCTAACCCTAACCCTAACCCTAACCCTAACCCTAACCCTAACCCTAACCCTAACCCTAACCCTAACCCTAACCCTAACCCTAACCCTAACCCTAACCCTAACCCTAACCCTAACCCTAACCCTAACCCTAACCCTAACCCTAACCCTAACCCTAACCCTAACCCTAACCCTAACCCTAACCCTAACCCTAACCCTAACCCTAACCCTAACCCTAACCCTAACCCTAACCCTAACCCTAACCCTAACCCTAACCCTAACCCTAACCCTAACCCTAACCCTAACCCTAACCCTAACCCTAACCCTAACCCTAACCCTAACCCTAACCCTAACCCTAACCCTAACCCTAACCCTAACCCTAACCCTAACCCTAACCCTAACCCTAACCCTAACCCTAACCCTAACCCTAACCCTAACCCTAACCCTAACCCTAACCCTAACCCTAACCCTAACCCTAACCCTAACCCTAACCCTAACCCTAACCCTAACCCTAACCCTAACCCTAACCCTAACCCTAACCCTAACCCTAACCCTAACCCTAACCCTAACCCTAACCCTAACCCTAACCCTAACCCTAACCCTAACCCTAACCCTAACCCTAACCCTAACCCTAACCCTAACCCTAACCCTAACCCTAACCCTAACCCTAACCCTAACCCTAACCCTAACCCTAACCCTAACCCTAACCCTAACCCTAACCCTAACCCTAACCCTAACCCTAACCCTAACCCTAACCCTAACCCTAACCCTAACCCTAACCCTAACCCTAACCCTAACCCTAACCCTAACCCTAACCCTAACCCTAACCCTAACCCTAACCCTAACCCTAACCCTAACCCTAACCCTAACCCTAACCCTAACCCTAACCCTAACCCTAACCCTAACCCTAACCCTAACCCTAACCCTAACCCTAACCCTAACCCTAACCCTAACCCTAACCCTAACCCTAACCCTAACCCTAACCCTAACCCTAACCCTAACCCTAACCCTAACCCTAACCCTAACCCTAACCCTAACCCTAACCCTAACCCTAACCCTAACCCTAACCCTAACCCTAACCCTAACCCTAACCCTAACCCTAACCCTAACCCTAACCCTAACCCTAACCCTAACCCTAACCCTAACCCTAACCCTAACCCTAACCCTAACCCTAACCCTAACCCTAACCCTAACCCTAACCCTAACCCTAACCCTAACCCTAACCCTAACCCTAACCCTAACCCTAACCCTAACCCTAACCCTAACCCTAACCCTAACCCTAACCCTAACCCTAACCCTAACCCTAACCCTAACCCTAACCCTAACCCTAACCCTAACCCTAACCCTAACCCTAACCCTAACCCTAACCCTAACCCTAACCCTAACCCTAACCCTAACCCTAACCCTAACCCTAACCCTAACCCTAACCCTAACCCTAACCCTAACCCTAACCCTAACCCTAACCCTAACCCTAACCCTAACCCTAACCCTAACCCTAACCCTAACCCTAACCCTAACCCTAACCCTAACCCTAACCCTAACCCTAACCCTAACCCTAACCCTAACCCTAACCCTAACCCTAACCCTAACCCTAACCCTAACCCTAACCCTAACCCTAACCCTAACCCTAACCCTAACCCTAACCCTAACCCTAACCCTAACCCTAACCCTAACCCTAACCCTAACCCTAACCCTAACCCTAACCCTAACCCTAACCCTAACCCTAACCCTAACCCTAACCCTAACCCTAACCCTAACCCTAACCCTAACCCTAACCCTAACCCTAACCCTAACCCTAACCCTAACCCTAACCCTAACCCTAACCCTAACCCTAACCCTAACCCTAACCCTAACCCTAACCCTAACCCTAACCCTAACCCTAACCCTAACCCTAACCCTAACCCTAACCCTAACCCTAACCCTAACCCTAACCCTAACCCTAACCCTAACCCTAACCCTAACCCTAACCCTAACCCTAACCCTAACCCTAACCCTAACCCTAACCCTAACCCTAACCCTAACCCTAACCCTAACCCTAACCCTAACCCTAACCCTAACCCTAACCCTAACCCTAACCCTAACCCTAACCCTAACCCTAACCCTAACCCTAACCCTAACCCTAACCCTAACCCTAACCCTAACCCTAACCCTAACCCTAACCCTAACCCTAACCCTAACCCTAACCCTAACCCTAACCCTAACCCTAACCCTAACCCTAACCCTAACCCTAACCCTAACCCTAACCCTAACCCTAACCCTAACCCTAACCCTAACCCTAACCCTAACCCTAACCCTAACCCTAACCCTAACCCTAACCCTAACCCTAACCCTAACCCTAACCCTAACCCTAACCCTAACCCTAACCCTAACCCTAACCCTAACCCTAACCCTAACCCTAACCCTAACCCTAACCCTAACCCTAACCCTAACCCTAACCCTAACCCTAACCCTAACCCTAACCCTAACCCTAACCCTAACCCTAACCCTAACCCTAACCCTAACCCTAACCCTAACCCTAACCCTAACCCTAACCCTAACCCTAACCCTAACCCTAACCCTAACCCTAACCCTAACCCTAACCCTAACCCTAACCCTAACCCTAACCCTAACCCTAACCCTAACCCTAACCCTAACCCTAACCCTAACCCTAACCCTAACCCTAACCCTAACCCTAACCCTAACCCTAACCCTAACCCTAACCCTAACCCTAACCCTAACCCTAACCCTAACCCTAACCCTAACCCTAACCCTAACCCTAACCCTAACCCTAACCCTAACCCTAACCCTAACCCTAACCCTAACCCTAACCCTAACCCTAACCCTAACCCTAACCCTAACCCTAACCCTAACCCTAACCCTAACCCTAACCCTAACCCTAACCCTAACCCTAACCCTAACCCTAACCCTAACCCTAACCCTAACCCTAACCCTAACCCTAACCCTAACCCTAACCCTAACCCTAACCCTAACCCTAACCCTAACCCTAACCCTAACCCTAACCCTAACCCTAACCCTAACCCTAACCCTAACCCTAACCCTAACCCTAACCCTAACCCTAACCCTAACCCTAACCCTAACCCTAACCCTAACCCTAACCCTAACCCTAACCCTAACCCTAACCCTAACCCTAACCCTAACCCTAACCCTAACCCTAACCCTAACCCTAACCCTAACCCTAACCCTAACCCTAACCCTAACCCTAACCCTAACCCTAACCCTAACCCTAACCCTAACCCTAACCCTAACCCTAACCCTAACCCTAACCCTAACCCTAACCCTAACCCTAACCCTAACCCTAACCCTAACCCTAACCCTAACCCTAACCCTAACCCTAACCCTAACCCTAACCCTAACCCTAACCCTAACCCTAACCCTAACCCTAACCCTAACCCTAACCCTAACCCTAACCCTAACCCTAACCCTAACCCTAACCCTAACCCTAACCCTAACCCTAACCCTAACCCTAACCCTAACCCTAACCCTAACCCTAACCCTAACCCTAACCCTAACCCTAACCCTAACCCTAACCCTAACCCTAACCCTAACCCTAACCCTAACCCTAACCCTAACCCTAACCCTAACCCTAACCCTAACCCTAACCCTAACCCTAACCCTAACCCTAACCCTAACCCTAACCCTAACCCTAACCCTAACCCTAACCCTAACCCTAACCCTAACCCTAACCCTAACCCTAACCCTAACCCTAACCCTAACCCTAACCCTAACCCTAACCCTAACCCTAACCCTAACCCTAACCCTAACCCTAACCCTAACCCTAACCCTAACCCTAACCCTAACCCTAACCCTAACCCTAACCCTAACCCTAACCCTAACCCTAACCCTAACCCTAACCCTAACCCTAACCCTAACCCTAACCCTAACCCTAACCCTAACCCTAACCCTAACCCTAACCCTAACCCTAACCCTAACCCTAACCCTAACCCTAACCCTAACCCTAACCCTAACCCTAACCCTAACCCTAACCCTAACCCTAACCCTAACCCTAACCCTAACCCTAACCCTAACCCTAACCCTAACCCTAACCCTAACCCTAACCCTAACCCTAACCCTAACCCTAACCCTAACCCTAACCCTAACCCTAACCCTAACCCTAACCCTAACCCTAACCCTAACCCTAACCCTAACCCTAACCCTAACCCTAACCCTAACCCTAACCCTAACCCTAACCCTAACCCTAACCCTAACCCTAACCCTAACCCTAACCCTAACCCTAACCCTAACCCTAACCCTAACCCTAACCCTAACCCTAACCCTAACCCTAACCCTAACCCTAACCCTAACCCTAACCCTAACCCTAACCCTAACCCTAACCCTAACCCTAACCCTAACCCTAACCCTAACCCTAACCCTAACCCTAACCCTAACCCTAACCCTAACCCTAACCCTAACCCTAACCCTAACCCTAACCCTAACCCTAACCCTAACCCTAACCCTAACCCTAACCCTAACCCTAACCCTAACCCTAACCCTAACCCTAACCCTAACCCTAACCCTAACCCTAACCCTAACCCTAACCCTAACCCTAACCCTAACCCTAACCCTAACCCTAACCCTAACCCTAACCCTAACCCTAACCCTAACCCTAACCCTAACCCTAACCCTAACCCTAACCCTAACCCTAACCCTAACCCTAACCCTAACCCTAACCCTAACCCTAACCCTAACCCTAACCCTAACCCTAACCCTAACCCTAACCCTAACCCTAACCCTAACCCTAACCCTAACCCTAACCCTAACCCTAACCCTAACCCTAACCCTAACCCTAACCCTAACCCTAACCCTAACCCTAACCCTAACCCTAACCCTAACCCTAACCCTAACCCTAACCCTAACCCTAACCCTAACCCTAACCCTAACCCTAACCCTAACCCTAACCCTAACCCTAACCCTAACCCTAACCCTAACCCTAACCCTAACCCTAACCCTAACCCTAACCCTAACCCTAACCCTAACCCTAACCCTAACCCTAACCCTAACCCTAACCCTAACCCTAACCCTAACCCTAACCCTAACCCTAACCCTAACCCTAACCCTAACCCTAACCCTAACCCTAACCCTAACCCTAACCCTAACCCTAACCCTAACCCTAACCCTAACCCTAACCCTAACCCTAACCCTAACCCTAACCCTAACCCTAACCCTAACCCTAACCCTAACCCTAACCCTAACCCTAACCCTAACCCTAACCCTAACCCTAACCCTAACCCTAACCCTAACCCTAACCCTAACCCTAACCCTAACCCTAACCCTAACCCTAACCCTAACCCTAACCCTAACCCTAACCCTAACCCTAACCCTAACCCTAACCCTAACCCTAACCCTAACCCTAACCCTAACCCTAACCCTAACCCTAACCCTAACCCTAACCCTAACCCTAACCCTAACCCTAACCCTAACCCTAACCCTAACCCTAACCCTAACCCTAACCCTAACCCTAACCCTAACCCTAACCCTAACCCTAACCCTAACCCTAACCCTAACCCTAACCCTAACCCTAACCCTAACCCTAACCCTAACCCTAACCCTAACCCTAACCCTAACCCTAACCCTAACCCTAACCCTAACCCTAACCCTAACCCTAACCCTAACCCTAACCCTAACCCTAACCCTAACCCTAACCCTAACCCTAACCCTAACCCTAACCCTAACCCTAACCCTAACCCTAACCCTAACCCTAACCCTAACCCTAACCCTAACCCTAACCCTAACCCTAACCCTAACCCTAACCCTAACCCTAACCCTAACCCTAACCCTAACCCTAACCCTAACCCTAACCCTAACCCTAACCCTAACCCTAACCCTAACCCTAACCCTAACCCTAACCCTAACCCTAACCCTAACCCTAACCCTAACCCTAACCCTAACCCTAACCCTAACCCTAACCCTAACCCTAACCCTAACCCTAACCCTAACCCTAACCCTAACCCTAACCCTAACCCTAACCCTAACCCTAACCCTAACCCTAACCCTAACCCTAACCCTAACCCTAACCCTAACCCTAACCCTAACCCTAACCCTAACCCTAACCCTAACCCTAACCCTAACCCTAACCCTAACCCTAACCCTAACCCTAACCCTAACCCTAACCCTAACCCTAACCCTAACCCTAACCCTAACCCTAACCCTAACCCTAACCCTAACCCTAACCCTAACCCTAACCCTAACCCTAACCCTAACCCTAACCCTAACCCTAACCCTAACCCTAACCCTAACCCTAACCCTAACCCTAACCCTAACCCTAACCCTAACCCTAACCCTAACCCTAACCCTAACCCTAACCCTAACCCTAACCCTAACCCTAACCCTAACCCTAACCCTAACCCTAACCCTAACCCTAACCCTAACCCTAACCCTAACCCTAACCCTAACCCTAACCCTAACCCTAACCCTAACCCTAACCCTAACCCTAACCCTAACCCTAACCCTAACCCTAACCCTAACCCTAACCCTAACCCTAACCCTAACCCTAACCCTAACCCTAACCCTAACCCTAACCCTAACCCTAACCCTAACCCTAACCCTAACCCTAACCCTAACCCTAACCCTAACCCTAACCCTAACCCTAACCCTAACCCTAACCCTAACCCTAACCCTAACCCTAACCCTAACCCTAACCCTAACCCTAACCCTAACCCTAACCCTAACCCTAACCCTAACCCTAACCCTAACCCTAACCCTAACCCTAACCCTAACCCTAACCCTAACCCTAACCCTAACCCTAACCCTAACCCTAACCCTAACCCTAACCCTAACCCTAACCCTAACCCTAACCCTAACCCTAACCCTAACCCTAACCCTAACCCTAACCCTAACCCTAACCCTAACCCTAACCCTAACCCTAACCCTAACCCTAACCCTAACCCTAACCCTAACCCTAACCCTAACCCTAACCCTAACCCTAACCCTAACCCTAACCCTAACCCTAACCCTAACCCTAACCCTAACCCTAACCCTAACCCTAACCCTAACCCTAACCCTAACCCTAACCCTAACCCTAACCCTAACCCTAACCCTAACCCTAACCCTAACCCTAACCCTAACCCTAACCCTAACCCTAACCCTAACCCTAACCCTAACCCTAACCCTAACCCTAACCCTAACCCTAACCCTAACCCTAACCCTAACCCTAACCCTAACCCTAACCCTAACCCTAACCCTAACCCTAACCCTAACCCTAACCCTAACCCTAACCCTAACCCTAACCCTAACCCTAACCCTAACCCTAACCCTAACCCTAACCCTAACCCTAACCCTAACCCTAACCCTAACCCTAACCCTAACCCTAACCCTAACCCTAACCCTAACCCTAACCCTAACCCTAACCCTAACCCTAACCCTAACCCTAACCCTAACCCTAACCCTAACCCTAACCCTAACCCTAACCCTAACCCTAACCCTAACCCTAACCCTAACCCTAACCCTAACCCTAACCCTAACCCTAACCCTAACCCTAACCCTAACCCTAACCCTAACCCTAACCCTAACCCTAACCCTAACCCTAACCCTAACCCTAACCCTAACCCTAACCCTAACCCTAACCCTAACCCTAACCCTAACCCTAACCCTAACCCTAACCCTAACCCTAACCCTAACCCTAACCCTAACCCTAACCCTAACCCTAACCCTAACCCTAACCCTAACCCTAACCCTAACCCTAACCCTAACCCTAACCCTAACCCTAACCCTAACCCTAACCCTAACCCTAACCCTAACCCTAACCCTAACCCTAACCCTAACCCTAACCCTAACCCTAACCCTAACCCTAACCCTAACCCTAACCCTAACCCTAACCCTAACCCTAACCCTAACCCTAACCCTAACCCTAACCCTAACCCTAACCCTAACCCTAACCCTAACCCTAACCCTAACCCTAACCCTAACCCTAACCCTAACCCTAACCCTAACCCTAACCCTAACCCTAACCCTAACCCTAACCCTAACCCTAACCCTAACCCTAACCCTAACCCTAACCCTAACCCTAACCCTAACCCTAACCCTAACCCTAACCCTAACCCTAACCCTAACCCTAACCCTAACCCTAACCCTAACCCTAACCCTAACCCTAACCCTAACCCTAACCCTAACCCTAACCCTAACCCTAACCCTAACCCTAACCCTAACCCTAACCCTAACCCTAACCCTAACCCTAACCCTAACCCTAACCCTAACCCTAACCCTAACCCTAACCCTAACCCTAACCCTAACCCTAACCCTAACCCTAACCCTAACCCTAACCCTAACCCTAACCCTAACCCTAACCCTAACCCTAACCCTAACCCTAACCCTAACCCTAACCCTAACCCTAACCCTAACCCTAACCCTAACCCTAACCCTAACCCTAACCCTAACCCTAACCCTAACCCTAACCCTAACCCTAACCCTAACCCTAACCCTAACCCTAACCCTAACCCTAACCCTAACCCTAACCCTAACCCTAACCCTAACCCTAACCCTAACCCTAACCCTAACCCTAACCCTAACCCTAACCCTAACCCTAACCCTAACCCTAACCCTAACCCTAACCCTAACCCTAACCCTAACCCTAACCCTAACCCTAACCCTAACCCTAACCCTAACCCTAACCCTAACCCTAACCCTAACCCTAACCCTAACCCTAACCCTAACCCTAACCCTAACCCTAACCCTAACCCTAACCCTAACCCTAACCCTAACCCTAACCCTAACCCTAACCCTAACCCTAACCCTAACCCTAACCCTAACCCTAACCCTAACCCTAACCCTAACCCTAACCCTAACCCTAACCCTAACCCTAACCCTAACCCTAACCCTAACCCTAACCCTAACCCTAACCCTAACCCTAACCCTAACCCTAACCCTAACCCTAACCCTAACCCTAACCCTAACCCTAACCCTAACCCTAACCCTAACCCTAACCCTAACCCTAACCCTAACCCTAACCCTAACCCTAACCCTAACCCTAACCCTAACCCTAACCCTAACCCTAACCCTAACCCTAACCCTAACCCTAACCCTAACCCTAACCCTAACCCTAACCCTAACCCTAACCCTAACCCTAACCCTAACCCTAACCCTAACCCTAACCCTAACCCTAACCCTAACCCTAACCCTAACCCTAACCCTAACCCTAACCCTAACCCTAACCCTAACCCTAACCCTAACCCTAACCCTAACCCTAACCCTAACCCTAACCCTAACCCTAACCCTAACCCTAACCCTAACCCTAACCCTAACCCTAACCCTAACCCTAACCCTAACCCTAACCCTAACCCTAACCCTAACCCTAACCCTAACCCTAACCCTAACCCTAACCCTAACCCTAACCCTAACCCTAACCCTAACCCTAACCCTAACCCTAACCCTAACCCTAACCCTAACCCTAACCCTAACCCTAACCCTAACCCTAACCCTAACCCTAACCCTAACCCTAACCCTAACCCTAACCCTAACCCTAACCCTAACCCTAACCCTAACCCTAACCCTAACCCTAACCCTAACCCTAACCCTAACCCTAACCCTAACCCTAACCCTAACCCTAACCCTAACCCTAACCCTAACCCTAACCCTAACCCTAACCCTAACCCTAACCCTAACCCTAACCCTAACCCTAACCCTAACCCTAACCCTAACCCTAACCCTAACCCTAACCCTAACCCTAACCCTAACCCTAACCCTAACCCTAACCCTAACCCTAACCCTAACCCTAACCCTAACCCTAACCCTAACCCTAACCCTAACCCTAACCCTAACCCTAACCCTAACCCTAACCCTAACCCTAACCCTAACCCTAACCCTAACCCTAACCCTAACCCTAACCCTAACCCTAACCCTAACCCTAACCCTAACCCTAACCCTAACCCTAACCCTAACCC